>CM041802.1:30308017-30352792 GCA_023376895.1 Aspiorhynchus laticeps | reverse complement strand
GAGCCAAATTTTTGGACTGCTTGGCAGAACTGTTCACCCTGTTTTAAATGCACACCACATCTACTAACTGAGAAAACCCCTCGCAGTTTAGCTTATGTGGGCATCGTAAGCTCATGACAAAAATAAACGGGTCTGTCTCTGTAACCAGGGCAACAGAAAGGTTTCTTACAGATACAGCTGATTTCCATTAGATTAGGTTATGAAATCTATATTTCATGATCCATCATATTTAAAAAAAATATTTTATTTTACTTCTCAGTTTTGGTTGTGGTGAAGTGATGTTTTTTTTCCTGAAGCCACATATCATTTTTTATTTCAGATAAACATGTTATTGAACTTCAGTGCCGGTGATGATTGCACCTGCCCCGAGGAGCTGCAAGAGGAGCTTCAAAGCTTCCATGATGACCTGCGACTACATTGTGGTATGTATTTATCCATTCTTTCCATTGTTTACCAACATACTCACCCTATCACTCTCCAAGTTGAAAAAAAAATCTATTTCAATTTCTACTTCATATAATCTTGTGACCTTCGTTCAGTTTCATTCAGTATTAATTATACTTTGTTAAATTCAAGTTTAAATTACAGATCTACAGCCTGTTTTACCACAATTCAAATTCAGGGGTTTTAAAGGCATTAATTCAATTCTGAATGGTGCACAACCCTGATGTCATGTAATGTCATTTGCAGCACAAATAATCAGATGCAGATACAGTTTTCATGATGATAAACAAAGTTTTCATCTTTGTGTATATACACAGGCATCCCTATGGAAGAGGAAGAGGAGGAGCAGGACACATCTCTTAAAGGCCGCCTAATGTCCCTGGTATATATGATTAAAGGTCGTCCCCAAAAAACTGAGGAAAAACCAACAGAGCAAGAACAGGCTGCTCCTAGTAAGGCTTGTAAAAAGTACATTCTTCAAATGTTTTTATTTCTTAGTGTTTCATTATTCCCTTTGTTCTGCTGTATCTGGTCACAAAGACTGTCTCCTGAGGGCCAGAACAATCCAAACCAAGCTATGCAAACATTTCTAAAGAAAAAATACTTCTAGGCAACTTATCAAGCAAAACATGCATTATTTAACTTGTACTTAATGTGTTTAAAGCTTAGCTGCACTCCCAATGAAGTAGATCAAAATTAGTACTAAAATTCTATAAAAAAAATAGGCTATAAATCATGTCCTAAATGTAAGTATTAAATAGAGGTATTTCCATTAAAGAGGTAAGGAGGGCAGTGCCTTGTCAAAAACCATTTACATTAGACAAATTTTTTTTTAAAAAATATTCAAATGCAGAGACAGGCTTTTCTTTTACCCATATACTACTGATATTCATTTATATATTTTAAATATATAAATAATAATAAAATTCAGTAAAATACAAACAACTTATGATCAGAAACATTATTTCTACTCTGTGTTTGTTTTATAAACCCTCCGAAATAAAAAGAAAGTCAGTACTGAGCTCCAAATCAGGAAAAAAGGTTATTAAGATGGCAAGGATATTAGCATAGACTTAAATCATGTTACCAGCCATTGGTAGACAGGTACGTATTAAAATTAATGTAATTTGCAGATGTTGGATAAAAAGCGCCAGTGCTGCACTCTCTCTAGATGAGAGAAGTATGTGATTAGAGCATCTATTCTAAGAACAATAATGTGATATTTATCCCCTGGAGTGCGAATTTTACCAGGGGAACACTGCCAAAAACCGTGTATTTTACCCCCGGATCGCGATTTTTACTGTGGGACCCCCCTTTAAACGCGATTGGGCTAGTTTTGAGTATCAATTGGGCAGGTTTTGCAGTGAAAAACTGGCAACCCTGCATATCACCCTTATTAATTTATTAATATTAATATACTTTTATGCAATATAATACAATACCAGTTCACCAGTTACAGCATTAATCCTTATTCAATGCTTCATATTGCAAAGATCTAATTTAAAATGACTAAGTGGAAAAAACAAACCAAAATATGCAGAATCCTAAACAATGCAAATAACTCGCTTTTGATTTTTGTCTCCTCCAGCCAACCTGAAGGAGCTGATATCTCAGACTATGGTCACCTGGGCTCAGGAGTGCATGATCCAAGACCCGGCACTGGTCCGCAGCATGTTCAGCCTTTTGAGAAGGCAGTATGATGGCATCGGTGAGCTGCTCAGGGCCTTGAGGTATAGCTACACCATCAGTGACAAGTCTGTAGGGGATGCTATCAACCTGCTGGCCTCACTGGGCCAGATCCGGTCACTACTTAGCGTCCGCATGGGGGAAGAGGAGGGCCAGCTCATGATCGACGGCCTGGGGTAAAATTTCATCTTCCAGTCTACTAGGGATATATATTTATCTGTACCATACCATTATTGTTGTTGGTCACTATTTATTTGTGCATCATAATTTCTCCTATTTAGATTGCCCTTGCCATCATCTAATACTCGCTTACACACTCACTTACAGTTTTATTTTACATTTATTTAGACAAAATAGTAAATAATTTTAATATCAACCATCGTCTTATCACATCAGACAGATTTTTTATATCAAAGCATCCATTCATTGTACAGCTACATCCTATAAAGTGTTTGTCTTATTCTTGCACTCAGGGACATCATGAACAACAAAGTGTTTTACCAGCATCCAAATCTGATGCGTGTTCTTGGCATGCATGAGACAGTAATGGAGGTCATGGTCAATGTGCTGGGAGGAGGCAAGGATAAGGTACTTTTTTTTAGATATATTGCCACAAAAAGTGCTTTTTCTGGGATGGGATGCTCTGATTATGTTCAGTTTATGTAATTGGTTATATCCTGGCGGTGTGACTTCAGTTGTAATGCAGTCTGTTTTATCAAATGATAAAGAAAAAGACATCTTCACAAGTTGCTTTTGTTTCTCTTGTTTGTCACTTTGGATAAGCAACTGTCAAATGCATAAATGTAAATGTATAGATAATACTGTTTATGATCATAAAAAGATCCCATGACTCAGTGGACACTTGTGCGTCCAGGCCAGGCCAAACCCCTTTCAGACAAACCTTCTTAAACTAAACACGATATCAAGAGGGACAACACTAGTACATGGGAAGATACAGTACCTACGGTGCCTCGTGTCTATCAGCTTAATACCTCCTTATGCATTAGGGGTGGCAATAGGGTGAAAGCTAAGACAAGAGCAGAAGGAATGGGTCGCTTCTCATGCCAGTCCTTTTTGGGGTTTGTCGGGAGTCTGGGATGTGAATTAATACCACTGACTATGCCAGATATGACATTGCCACAGTGTCTCTCATTTCTGCTTGGCAGCCTCATTAAAGAGGCCTCACGCAAAGGGACGTGGGTTACAGACATTTAGGGTGACCATATTCCCTGCTCAGACGAAGTACAAAACATATTTGCCTGTATTCGCCTCACGTCTCATATTTCGGTCTGGTTTAGCTGTCTGGGGGGTTCTTTCGATATCTAGAGTATGTTACATTACATACATTTAGTCGCCGTGTGAGGACACGCATGCGAAAGAGATGAAAGATTAATTAAAGTGTGAAGGAAACGATCTCCGTCTGTGCAGAGGTGAAATGAATGCTGTTTTTAACTCTCAGGAGATTGCCTTCCCCAAGATGGTGGCCAGCTGTTGTCGCTTCCTGTGCTACTTCTGTCGCATCAGCCGTCAGAACCAGAAGGCTATGTTTGACCACCTGAGCTACCTCCTGGAGAACAGCAGTGTGGGGCTGGGTAATCACACACACACACAAACACAGTTCTTCAGGGATGCAGGTCAGGCAGGGCTGAATCGCAGTGTCTGTGTTGCCATGTCCACTTATTAAAGTGACTTTGGGCAGGCTGTTTTGTTCATAGTCCTTATGGGCTTATTTTACAACCAGACGTGTATTTGATCTTGCAAATGCTAGCTGTGGGCACAAAATGAGATATGCCACACATACACTGCAAACGACAGCAACTCAAAGGGGAGTGACAAATGTTGTTACATTCCCCATAAAAATTGAGTAGTTACACCCCTGTGTTTGGTCTCCGGAGCACAATAAAGGTCTCTAATAGCAGTTATGAAATATCCCCACCTGCTGTTTGCGCCACACTCTGTGAATTATTAATTGCTGTAGATTGTTTGTCCTTACCTCCTGTTTTATCCGTTCCCAGCCTCTCACCCACTCCAATAATGCAATGTTCAAAAGCACACATGTTGCTTTCCCCATAGGCATGCATTTATGCATGAGAGATTTAGGATTTTATCATTCAAAAGTTTGGGATTGATAAAATATTTGTAATTTTATATGCTCACAGAGGCGGCATTTATTTGATACGAATGTACAGTAAAACAGTAATATTGTAAAATTTTGCTAAAGTTGAAAATGGAGAATGGAAATCTGGCAACCCTGTACAGTGCGCTGTTTTGACTGTGAATAATAGCTTGTGCAGCCGAGAGCACCTGACTCTGCAGGAGTTATTTCCTATAACAGCACATTAATGAGCAGCTGAGAGCCCACTCACCCCGTTATAGGCCTTATCACCCCCAGATCAATGACAGGACAGATCAGATCAGATGAAGAGCAGGCTGGGAGATACATCCACAGATGTACAATTTTATGTTAATATTCCTTCATGTTGCATAGATAGTGTTATGCAGCTACAGTGTTAGTTATTAAATTTTTTATTAATACTAGCTCAATGATTGGTATTTGGAAAGCAGCAGAACTAGGTTGTTATCAGAAATCCATCCAAATATGCCAAAATGTATGGTTGTAAACAATAATTAATAGAAATTTTATCCATACAGTGAAAAATATTATAACTCTTTATAATTCCTAAACTGAAGATTACTATTCATATATGTTTATAGCATAGCATACAGTATTATAATAACATGGAAAAGAGGTTGGGGAACCTAGTTGGAAAAAAGGGAAAGACTGCCATCTGTTGGTGATTTTGTCTTATTAAAAATCTTCTATCCCTCTTGGCCATATGGAAATAATCTTGTTTTCCTATTTCTCTAGCATGCTCAGCCATGAGAGGCTCCACACCTTTAGATGTGGCTGCTTCCTCTGTGATGGACAACAACAGTTTAGCTCTGGCACTTGAGGAACCTGATCTTGAGAAGGTAACAGTTCAACATCAGTACAACATCATATCTTCACACATGACAGTGCGTAATAAGAGTCTTTAAAATTACATGAAATTTATATAGAAGGGTTCCTTGTAAAGAAAAAAAAGTGGTATAAGTGAAAAAGTATTTTGATCCGTTTTGTGGCTCAGCGTTACGAATATGCCCCATACTGTATGTGCCACAATTCTGGATAAAAAAGAAACAGTTTAGACACTAAATAAATTTTTGATGGAATATTTACCATTGAGGTAGAAAAGCTTTGGCAGTCACTGAGTTTTTAGTAGAGCATCATCGGATTAAAAAGCAACGTGAATCAAGCTATTGTAATTGATGAATTGTGTTACACTGCCAAATAAAGCTACTGGCTGAATGGTTGCCAAATAAATTTGGCTAAGCCAATCTTTAGTGCCATTAGTCTCAGTTTGGATTCTGTCCATGTGTGTTTTCAGGTGGTGACATATCTGGCAGGCTGTGGCTTACAGAACTGCCCAATGCTCATTGCCAGGGGATACCCAGACATTGGCTGGAACCCAATAGAAGGAGAACGCTATTTATCCTTCCTACGGTTTGCTGTCTTTGTCAATGGTTAGTCCATTTTACCACAAAGATGCGTTTTCATTGTTTTGTGTCTTGGTTGATGGAAAAGGATTTGTATCATTATGTACACATTACGTTTTTAATGATGTGTGTGTGTTCTGGTCATTTCAGGTGAAAGTGTTGAAGAGAACGCTAATGTAGTGGTGAAGCTTTTGATCAGGCGTCCGGAGTGCTTTGGACCTGCTCTCAGGGGAGAGGGAGGGCAAGGTTTACTTGCTGCCATGAAGGAAGCCATCACGATCTCAGAAGATCCTGCTTTAGACCTGCCTAACTTACCCGAGGGGGCTACACCCACGTAAGACTGTTGAATTGTTCCCTCAAATCTACATTATTTGCCATTTTATATTAGGTGTTGAGTCGAAAAGCTGAGTTGTAGTTTAAGATATCCTACCACCACATGCTTTGACCTCAGGAATGAGCAAGCATGACTTAAAATAAGCATGTTCACTCTTTGTTTTGACAGCGTCGGAGAGGATGAAGAGGAGGAGGAGGTCGCCCACATGGGCAACTCTATTATGTCTTTCTACTCAGCCCTTATTGATCTTCTGGGCCGCTGTGCACCTGAGATGCATGTGAGTGCTCATTTCTGCCACATTTTATTGGTTTACCAAGCTAGGGGCAAAATTCACAGTTTCCTTCAGTATAGTGCTGTTACACTGTACATGGCTTCACTTTAATATTATACCGATGCTGTTTTACAGCTTATAAACAAAGGCAAAGGCGAAGCACTGCGTATCCGTGCCATCCTCCGTTCCTTAGTTCCCACTAAAGATTTGGTGGGAATTATCAGTATTCCACTCAAAATGCCGGTTGTCAATAAAGGTTTGTACATGTCACTAGATGCCTTTGAAAGGGTCTGAAGACATAATCTCTGAAACTCATTGTGTGCCTAAGATTGATTGATGCTATTACTCTTTCAATGTCATCTTCATCCCTACGTGTCTCATTATCTGTGCTACTTGTTCCGCAGTCATTATAAACCTAATGTCTTTTTGTTTTAACTCTCTCGTTGCTTAGATGGCACTGTGACGGAGCCAGATATGAATGCCAGCTTCTGTCCGGAGCACAAGTCACCCATGGTGCTTTTCCTGGACCGTGTCTATGGTATTGACGACCAGAGCTTCTTGATGCACCTGCTGGAGGTGGGCTTCCTTCCAGACCTGCGAGCATCAGCCTCCCTGGACTCGGTAAGGGTGCTTTGCAGTGCAAAAAAGAGAAAAGTCGCAGACATAAATTTATCATGCTTTGTGTGAAAAAGCCTAAGAGGTTCATGTGATGCCAACCATTTAATATGGTGATTCAGCAGAGGCAAAAAGTGGATAGTGTATGAATATTGAAAAGAAACCATTTAATTTAGCTACAAATTAAGTGTATTTTGTGGTTTTGTATTATTAAATTTATTTTATTTTTTTAAATATATTTTTTAATTTAATTTTGTATTATTTATTTATTCACATTTAATCAATGTAAACATTCAACTCATTTACATGATGATTTGTTTGTCATGTTATATTTGCATCCATCAGGAGGTGCTCAGGACCACAGAGACAGCCCTGGCCATGAACCGCTACATTGGATCCGCAGTGCTTCCTCTGTTGACCCGCTGTGCTCATCTGTTCGCTCACACTGAGCACTATGCAACGCTCGTTGACTCTACGCTGCACACCATCTATCGCCTCTCAAAGGGCCGATCACTCACCAAGGCCCAGAGAGATGCTATTGATGAATGTCTACTGGCCATCTGCATGTAAGAACCTCTTGAAAACCTTTAGCGGAGTGGCTGGGATGGTTTCCATAGCTCAGGGAAATTAAAATGGCATTTTCATACTATTGATTACCATACTATTTCTTAATTAGAAATTGCAGGAATGTAGGTTATCTATCATCTGATGTTATTTATACTTTCTTTAGGCATCTGAGGCCATCAATGCTACAGCAACTTGTACGTCGTCTTGTGTTTGATGTTCCACAGCTTACAGAGTACTGCAAGATGCCCATTAAGGTGAGTTTAGTAAACAGTAAATATACTGTAAGTACGCTACTATTCAAAAGTTTGGGTTGGTAAGATTTTTATATGTTTTTGTAAGAAGACTTTTTTTGTTCACCAAGGCTGCATTTATTTGAACAAAAATGCTGTAAAACTGTAATATTGTGAAATATTATTACAATTTGAAATAACTGTTTTCTAATTTAATGTATTTATAGTTTCATTTATTCCTGTGATAGCAAAGTCTTCAGAAATGGAAAAAAGTCTGAAACTGAAAGTCGTCAGTGTCACGTTTTTTTAGAAATAATTATATCCTTATTTAATGCTCAAGCAACATTTTTTATTATTATTATTATTTATATATTATTTATCAATGTTGAAAACAGTTGTGCTTCTTAATATCTTTGTGGAAACCCTGATACAGTTTTTCAGGATTCTTTGATAAATAGAAAGTTCAAAAGAACAGCATTTTTTTGAAATAGAAATGTTTTGAAACATTTACATTCACTTTTGCTCAATTTAATGCATCCTTGCTAAATAAAAGAAATAATTTCTTTCAAAAGCCAAAAATATACTGACCCCAAATGGAAGTGTACATTTCATCCTTATTACTCTTTGGTTACATTATTAATTTTAATAAGGCCTCTAGACGAAAATTCACTAAACAGATGGGCAGTAAAATGGTGCATAGTTATTGTCATTCTTTTGAATGCAACACTACATATTTCTGTGTAAATTTATATGGAAATTCTAACTTGTTCACCAAACTCAGCACTATTTTCATGGTGCAATTATTGTGGTGCTTTTAATGATATTATTAAAAAGATGTTTGTCTACATTTCCTATTGATCATGGCAGCAATGATTCATCAAATTATGATCACATAGTGGAGAAGAGCGTTGTGATTAAACAAATTCAAACACAAGATGTATTTAATGTGATTCACTTTCAGGATTAATCTTGTGAGTCTGTTTTCACCGTTATCTATGATTTGCAAAAATTCCTTTTATGAAACAGGCGCTAAAACAACGCAGACAGCTTGTGCAAATGCATGGCAATAACAGGGCACACTTCATGTGTGAAAAGTACATCTCACTATAGTGAGGTCATGCGCCTCATAGTTGTAACTTCTGTCATGTGTTTTGACAGCTTTACACACCCTGCACACACACAGAGCATCTGGATTACACATTACCTGATGCAACTGTCACCATTAGTCACCACAGATCCTCCTACCCATGATCCTTTGATAGGCAGGTGTGAGCAGGTTGTAATCTCCTCAAAGTTTCAGCACCTTGTCTCTCTGCTGGCAGCTGTCTCACCCTATCATAACCACCCTACCATAGGGCAGGGTTATCAGAAGAGGGCTTGGCAGAAGAACACACACCTTTAAATTATGTTTCAGACATGTGAACCAAAAACAATTCCCTAAGACAAATCCAAGTATAAAATCAATTCTTATTCTAGATAATGAGGGATATTTTAACTTAATCTGTCTGAAGGGTATAGTTTAAAGTATTCTGAATGTTGACAGCTTAATCCACATATCTGTTTACCCTTGCAGCTGTTGACCAATCACTATGAGCAGAACTGGAAGTACTACTGTCTGCCAACAGGCCTGGGCAGCTATGGAATGGCATCAGAGGAGGAAATCCACCTCACCAAGAAACTCTTCTGGGGACTTTTTGATGCTCTTTCTCAAAAGGTACAAACATGCTTCAGCATAAATCTGGGCTGTCAGTTAAGCAAACAATGTATTCAAATTAATTGCTTTTTATGGCAATTAATAAAACTGATAGTTCACCCCAATTTTTATTTTTTTGTCTTTGTTTACTCACCCTCATGCCATTTCAAACCTGTATTTCAAACCATTTCTTTCTTCTGTGGAACATAAAAGATCTTTAGAAATTGCTCTGTTTTTTTGTGCATAATGGTCACCAAAGTTGTTTGGTTACCAACAATTTTCAAAATATCTTCTTTTGTGTTCCACAGAAGAAAGGAAGTCATACAGGTTTAGAACGAAACAAAGGATTAACAGAGTTTAAATATTTGCTGCAAAAAGCCCCCAAATTAAGATCATTCAAAAACTATATTATTAATTTATATTGTTGTGACACAAACATTAATTGAATAGGCTAGGAATCTGCAAAAATGTTTTAATTGTTGGTCAAGGTGCAGTTCTGTTGTCATGGCATCTGGTCTCACTGTTGTAGTTGCTGTGTAAATGTAAAAAAAGAAAAGAAAAAAGCTTTTGAGAATGGTAGGAAAATCCCTTACTGTAGTAATAATGTATGATTAAGGGGCATGATTCATTCTGTTAATTAATAATCAGATTATTTTTAAATAATTAATTTATTTTTATTTAAATGAAAAATATATAACTAATACTATAATTAAATAATTAAAACACCAAACTGAAAGCACCACTGTAAAATGTAAAATTATTTCATTTATTTTGTTAGTCCACAAAGATTTGATCAAACTTTGCTCATTGACTCCATTGTCTGTTTTACAGAAATATGACGCAGAGCTTTTCAAAATGGCCATGCCGTGTCTGAGTGCCATAGCTGGTGCCATACCACCTGATTATGTTGACTCCAGCTCAGGTTCCACATTAGTTAAGCAGGTCTCTGTGGATGCACAAGGCAACTTCGACCCCCAGCCTATTAACACTGCAAAGTAAGTACCAATGAAACACTGGCCACTGAAACGGCATGTAGAAATCCTTTCATTTGACCCTTCAGTGGACTTCACGATATACTGTTTGTCTTTCAGCATCTCTCTGCCTGAAAAACTAGATTACATCGCAAGCAAGTTTGCTGAGCATTCCCATGAGAAATGGTCCTCTGAGAAGGTTGGACATTGTTAAAACTCATCCCATTAATCTTGCACATTTTATTGTGCCACTCGATCTATTCTTCTGTTGAATTAGACAAAGCATGACTGCTTGATTTATCTTGTATGGTGATAGATCGCTCTCGGCTGGACTGCGGGAGATAAAGTACATGACAAAGCTAAAACTCATCCACTTCTGAAACCGTACAAAGCACTGAGTGAAAAGGTACGCATAAAAACCAAATCACATTCTTCCATATTGACTTTTGTCTCTAACACAAATGCCAGTTTCAAAGGATGATTTTTAATCTAATTAAATTTGTCGCTTTGCATAGGAAAGGGAGACTTACCGCTATCCTGTGAAAGAGACTCTAAAGAGCATGTTGGCAATGGGATGGAACATTGAGAGGACCAAAGAAGGAGAGGCCATGTTCCAGCAAAGGGAAACAGAAAAGCAGCGCAAGATATCAGAGTCCTCTCAGGTAATTATAGACTGCAGGAGAGCGTTTATTTCTTTGTAGTGTCTGTCACATTGTGTTGCCTCTTCTCTACTTTACAGGGTGAGTTTATTCCAGCCCCACAAGATTTGGAAAATGTTATTCTATCAAGAGAACTACAGGCAAGTGTGAATCGAATTGTTACGAACAATTAACATTTAATTTATTGTCTATTAAACCTGTATTTTTATTGAAATCCTTTCAACAGGCAATGGTTGAAACAGTTGCAGAAAATTACCACAACATTTGGGCAAAGAAGAAGAAAAAGGAACTTGACAGTAAAGGTGAAGTTTTTCTCCTGGAAAAAGTCTTTGGCTCAATCCTGTCTAAGCTGTCCCAGATGCATTGATTCACTGTGTGTTGTCCTCGAAAGGAGGAAGTCATCCATTGTTGGTACCGTACGACACACTGACAGCAAAGGAAAAGTACAGAGATCGAGAGAAGGCCCAGGAACTCTTTAAATTCCTGCGGGTCAATGGATATGCCATCAGCAGGTCAGTGTACTCTCAAATTCTGTCTTATGTTCACTCTTAAAAATAAAGGTGCTTCATGATGCCATAGAACAGGGTTCCTCAATAGGCGGCCCGCAAGAGAAAAATGTTTGGCCCGCGCTAATTTCAAATAATGTGGCATGAAAATTAAAACGCAGCATCAGAAAGTGACATTAACTTACATCGTGTCTACACCGGACACGAGCGGAGCGGCGTGACCATAGACTGTAAAAAACGGGCGCGACGCTACAAAATACAATAGACATTATTATAGCCTAATCAGTGATGCTGTCTACACTGGATGCGGCGCGACAAATCCCCGACAGTAAACTGCTGACTCGTTCTATTTATGACATACTGACACAAAGTTCAAATGATTTGCAATGCTTTGCCGGTTCCAGTGTAGATAGCTACTATGTGACAGCAAAAACATGGCTTAATGTTAATGGCTTAAAGGAACACTCCACTTTTTTTGGAAATAGGCTCATTTTCCAAGTCCCCAAGAGTTAAAAAGTTGAGTTTTACCGTTTTTGAATCCATTCAGCCGATCTCCGGGTCTGGCGGTAGCACTTTTAGCGTAGCTTAGCATAGATCATTGAATCTGATTAGACCATTAGCATCGCGCTCAAAAATGACCAAAGAGTTTCGATATTTTCCTATTTAAAACTTGACACTTCTGTAGTTACATCGTGTACTAAGACCGGCGGAAAATGAAAAGTTGTGATTTTCTAGGCTGATATGGCTAGGAACTATACTCTCATTCCGGCGTAATAATCAAAGAACTTTGCTGCCGTACCATGGGTGCAGCAGGTGCAGTGATATGATGCAGCGCCTGAAAGTAGTCCCCAGCTCAGTAGCCTATGTATAAAAAAAAAAAAATTTATGTTGTTGTTTTTGCCTGACGAATGTATACTAAAGTGATTATTTCTGAATTCGCCATTCAATAATAAAACTCCAATAAATCATAAATCGGCTAGTCTTCTCGGCTGTCAACGCGATTCGCCTCGCGCACGCTCCGCGCGTCCGCCAAAAGGATGCGAGACTCGAGAATGGAGTAAAAGCGCCCAGGTGGAGCAGAGAGGCAAAACTGTCCTGTTTATGACTTCAAGTGCAGGTCAGTTACATCTGTAAATAGACAGACTATTGTAGTTTTGTCTTAGTTACTTAGTTAAACTGCTAGCAAATGTTAGCAGTAGCAGTCAATTGCTGCAAAATTACCAAAAATAGTACTGAATAGATACTGAAATCTAAGTATTAAGATTTTTCTATAAAGGTATATTCAAGATGTAGCTAATTTTGAAATTTAGGAAAGATAAAACAATAACACATGGTCCTAATGTAATAATTTTTTCTCAAATAAATGTATACTATGTGCAATCAAATTACAATGATGTGGTTGTTTTACAACAAAGTGGAGACGTGTTGATGAAAAAGTGACAGGTACAAGAAAACAACACACGAGAGACAGAGAGATGTCAGAGAAAATGAAGAGATAAAAATTGAAATGGAAGTTCAAGAGATAACCTTTAATTATTTTGCGCGGCCCCAGCCTAGGGATTTAAACTTTTTTGTGATGATGATGATGGCCATACAAAAAATATTGTTGTCCGTGGTTTCAAAATTTGTTGTGGGTGTATGGGATGGCCTGGGTGCGTGTGAGATTTCCCGGCCTGAAATTTTGTCCCAGTCCGCCCCTGACCTCAGCCAATAAACATTCTGGGTGCCAGGATGTTTGTGAATGACACCAGGCCCCTGGTTACCATGGCAACCAGGACACCTCAGCCAGATCAGATAAACTTTACGACCTAAAAGTATGTACCGAGAATCTTCCCCTTACTCAATTCTCCTTACTCAACTGCTAAAACAGACACATACTACTATAGGAAACGACTTCTTTCATTAATTCATAGACGGATGTTTCTTTGACCTTCCTATCACATATCCTCAGGTCATTGTGTATATTATTACTGTTCTTGTATATTGTCTTTTGTATTGTATACTGTTTTATGCATGCTTATGATAGAACCACTTGTTCATGTAACCTTACCTATGCCATGTTTAGTATCTATGAATTCGTCTTCAGATGATCTAATCGAGAGTGTATATTACATGTTGATACCTATGTAACATGTTAGTGTCCTAAGAATCTTTAGTAGTTTTAGCATCAACACCCAGTCAAATTACATATGCAAACTACTATGTTCAGAGACAAAGAGTCATAAACTTTCCCTCCGAAAGTGCAAGTCACCATTGGCTCTTTGACTCCCCAGAGGTGTGATCTCTATAGGAGATAAAGCTCTCACATCAGTGACACGCCTTGTCAGTCTGTGGTTCTGTTAGATACTGAGAAGATGAGGATGTGAGCTAGAAGTCTTCTGTACCTTAAGTTTGAGCCAGGCTTCGGCCTTGACTTTCCATTCATCAAAGATCCTAGGATCTCAGCTGATGTCTCGCTTAGTTCTCTCATCACCTTCATCTGGGAGAAAACTCTCCCAATCACCATCAAGCCAGAATAACATCTTTTGGAGTTCATCACCCTTCAAACCCGGAAGAACTTGAAGAACTCCAACACCACCAAACATTCAAACCATCAAAACTTTCATCCGAGACTGCATCCGGACACTCATTCAACAACCAAGGCAATGCAAGTCTCGTACATTTAACTAAACAGAACAGAGGTTTAGTATAAGCAGTAGACCCCGTTGTAAAATGGCACTGATGGTTTTTAACTCGGGTGGTTCTGACTCATTTCCCATAACTGCGTTCTCTGGTTTCTCTAATGGCTTCATTCATCCACTTTAGCTCCCCTTTTGTATGTACGCGTGAGTGTATGTATCAGAACATGTGAGCGGAGTGGAACGGGGAGCGTAGCGGTCATATTTCCTTTGGAGCGGAGATCGCCTTTCTGAAGATTTCACTCCACTCGCTCAATACGCTCAGCACCGCTCCCTCAACCCAAAATGCCCTTTGGCATGGGCGGCGCTAGGGAGGGGCTAGCAGGTGCTCTAGCACTGAGCACCCCCAAGAAAAACCAAAGCACCCCCATAGCACCCCCATAGAAAATGAAATAAAAAAAAAACATTTGACTCATTACACATGCATAAATACTGCAATGCAATACAACGTGATTTGCAGTCGCACGTAATGTCAGCATTTTATTTAAAAAATGGATTGGTTCCTTGTGCCAAGTAGGCCTGCCCCCGACTAAAGATTTTTCTAGTCAACTAGTCGCACGTTTATATTAAATTGATAGTATAATAACCTACTAAACCATCCGTTATTATAGGCATTTAGGCGTATTATTCCGCGCTCAAACGCACGCATAAAGCTTGCCGCAAAGCACCGGCTAACGTAATGATTATGAATGCATCGGGGAAAAAGAAGACATTTTAATTATTTATTAATAAACTAGTGCTTTCTCAGAATCGCCAAATTGCCTTGACCGTGAGCGACTGAGCGGAGCGCACGCCCACAAAGCGGAATATTGAGTGGAGTGTCACGCCGCTCCGCTTCGCTCGCATGCTCTGGTATGTATGTATGTTTGTTTGTTTGTTTGTTTGTTTGTTAGACTAGTTTGTGTTAGTGTTTAGTTAATAAGACTCTTGTGCACAAATTACATGAGTTTCTGATTCTGCCTTGCAAATTAATGTCCCTTCACGATTTTGATCCTTGCTACATGCTCTAATGCATTAAAGTGCCCCTATTATGCCTTTTCGAATATTACCTTTCATGCAGTGTGTCATGTAGCAGTATGTGAACATAAAAGTCCTGAAGCCGACAGTGCACGATAAATAAAGTTATTGTCTATTAAAAAAAAGAGTCGGCTCGCAATCACCTAAACGAGTCGTCAGGAATTCGAATCTTATTCTGTTTTGGCTGTACGTCACGAAGTAACACATTTGCATAATGTCCGCCCATGGACTGTCATTCGCGCTGTACACGGTAGACCAATCACAAAGGACTGCACCATCTGACCAATCACAGCAGCGAGGGCTCACGGAAAGGAGGGGTTTAGAGAGACTGATTCTTCGAACTGGTTCGCACGAGTCGTTTAGGAATCATTTAGAAATTAGGTAAAATTAAAGCTATTTTTGAGGAAACTAAAGTGTTTTTTGACCTTGGATGCATGTAAATCTGTTTTAGGACACTCATAAAACAATATTAGCAACCTTAAAAATGGCATAATAGGGGCACTTTAATACTGTATGAAAGTATTTTCTGTGGGCATGAAAATATCCTTTCCTAGAGTTGATATGATCTTACACTGAATGTTCGCTGGACAAACAGATTAGTTGATGGTCATTTAATTCTGCTACAGTTACTACTGGCAGCTGATATAAATAATTGTAATTAATCATAATTAATTGTAATTATTTATATACATTTCCCTTTCGAGCTGATTTGCTACAGTATTTTTAATCAAATAAATGCAGACTTGAGTGAGCATAAGAGACTTCTTTTCTAAAATGACCCCAAACTTTTGAATGGTAGTATTCAAAACATGGTATTTTCTACCAAATAATCCAAATAAAACTTTTGTAAACAGGGATAAGAGGTATTCAGATAATAATAATAATAGTGCCTCAGTGTTTGTACTCTGTGTAATATTTTGTATTTGATTTTCAGTAAATTATTGCAACTTTTTTATAATAAACAATTTTGGAACTGTGTTGATATCCAGTCTGGGTTTTGAAACAAAGCCAGAACCACTATATTACAGGATGTTTGCAACAGTTTGTGATCTCTTTGATGTTTTTTTTTTTCTCCTGTGCATATGCAGAGGTCTGAAGGACATGGAGCAGGACTCCTCGTCTATGGAAAAGAGGATCGCCTATAAGTTCCTCAAGAGGCTCTTGAATTATGTAGATTCTGCACAGGAGTTTATCGCCCATCTTGGTGAGAAAAACATGATGAATATAACAGATTGATGGATTGATAGAAAAATTGATATGTTAACATATCAAGTCGATCAGTTGTTTTCTCTGCATAACTTTTACAGAGGCTATGGCTACCAGTGGGAAGACAGAAAAATCTCCCCATGATCAAGAGATCAAGTTTTTTGCTAAGGTAGCATTCGGTTTTCAAGCAAGCACTCTCTTACCATACGCAGCACAGTCTTGAAACTTAATATTTCATGAAAGTTAAAGGCCAGTTTTTCTCTTGATTGCTTACAATGTAGGTTCTGCTGCCCCTCATAGACCAGTACTTCAAAAATCACTGCTTGTACTTTCTGTCATCACCCAACATCAGCCTGAGCATCAGTGGCTACGCATCCAACAAAGAGAAGGAGATGATCACCAGGTGCTGCTGTTACTATAAAGCCAAATAGTATATATACTTAATTCAGTGAAGTGCAGACTTCTCAAATTTTCATAAAGTGGCACTTGCATTTTAAAGGAGCCACCGAACTTGGAATTCTCTGACATTTTTTGCATATTCTCTGCATATTCGGATGCAAGGATTGTTTTATGTACAGTCATGCTAACTTGAATCATTCTTCCTTAGTCTATTCTGTAAGCTGGCAGCCCTTGTCAGGCATAGGATATCACTCTTTGGTAAGACATCTCAAGAGTATTCAAATACTTTTCATAACTGAGCTTAATTTTGCCTGGTGAACATTCTACAGCTTTAAGACTCTGTTCTTTTAGGAAGTGACTCCACCACCATGGTGAGCTGCTTGCACATCCTGTCACGCTCACTGGACTTCAGGTAGTGAGCAAAATCTCAGTGCAACTTGAATCACTGACCAGCCAACGGTGGTTAATGTTTCAGTCGTTTTGAACTGATTCTGTTATGACCCATAGGACTGTGATGAAGTCTGGCTCAGAGCTGGTGAAGGCTGGTGTCAGGACGTTCTTTGAGAATGCAGCAGAAGACCTGGAGAAGACTCTGGAGAACTTAAAGCTGGGGAAGATGGGTCAGTCACGCACCCAGATGAAGGGCGTTACCCAGATCATCAGTTACACCTCAGTGGCCCTGCTGCCCATCCTGACGGTTCTCTTTCAGCATATCACCCAATACCAGTTCGGAGCAGAGCTGCTATGTGAGTCAGCTGTTCTTTGACCTACAGTATGATGTTCGTTTTCATGAGTCAATTCTTAAAATATCTCATAATGAGGAACTCATGTAATAAAGACTTAGTTCCTTAATAAAATGAGAAACTTTTTCATTAAAATTAAACTTTTTTTCATAATGACTTAACATCTCATAATAATGACAAATTAAGTTATTGTTAAGAGAAAGTCTTGCATTATTATGAGATACTATGTCATAATTATCATTTTTTTTCTATGTTTTTTTTCCTCAATATTAACTCATAATTATGGGGAAGTTTCTCATTATTATGATACATGTATGCTGAATCATTATTATGAGAAACATTCTCAAATTAATGAGATGCTAAGTGATAATTATAAGAAAGTTTTTCCAGAATTATATTTATTACTGAACTGCAATGAAATGGGATAAACAGGAAACGGAGAAACTTTAATTAAAAAGTTTGTGTAAGCACACATTTTGCAAGGGTTACTTTTAATTTATTCGTATCCAAATTATCTCATAATTTGTCAATGGAGTTGCATTTCTTTCTATTTTTTTATATTTTCTTAAAAAGTACTAAAATAATATTTAATGTAAGGAACTGGAATCATTAGAAGGAATTGGATATCCATACCTACATCAATATGCCACATATTTTCCTGTAAAATAATTGTATTCTTGAAAATAATTGCACTTGAATGTGTTTCAGTGGATGACATTCAGCTGTCCTGCTACCGCATCCTGACCAGCCTCTATTCTTTGGGCACTGGCAAGAATATCTATGTGGAAAAGTACAATAAACTTTATTTCTGGGGGGACATTTTTTGTTCTCTATCCGTTTCTTCATGAAACTAAGAGGACTATGTTGGGTTTTTACAGACAGCTTCCAGTGTTGGGTGAATCTTTATCTACTCTGGTTGGAGCCATGCCTGTTGCCTTCCTGGAATCCCACCTAAATATGCACAACCCCCAATCTGTCTTCAACACCAAGACACCAAGAGAACGTGCTAGTGAGTATATTTGGCAGGATCGGAGACTATATAATGAAAATATGGTTAATTTGCAGCCAATCATAATAGGCAGATTGATCTTTTGGAGACAGTGGCATTTATTTTTCTAAAGAAAAAACATAATTTGTTAAATTCTCTGCCTTAATATTTAATCATTTTACAGTTTTGAGCATGCCAGACACTGTGGATGAGATGTGTCCTGAGATGCCCCATCTGGACGGTCTGATGAAGGACATTGGTGACATTTCTGAATCCGGCGCACGCTACACAGAGATGCCACAGGTCATTGAGGTCATCCTTCCCATGTTGTGTAACTACCTGTCTTACTGGTGGGCAAAAGGCCCAGAAAACTCCCCAGCTGATGCCAATTGCTGCACAACTGTCACATCTGAGCATCTTAGCCTTATCCTGGGCAATATCCTCAAGATTCTCAATAACAACCTTGGCATTGATAACGCCCCTTGGATGAAAAGACTTGCAGGTGAGGGTGAACTTGAATTGGTAGTGTATTGATTAGCATGCTTTGATACAGGATGATTGCAATGCCTTTTCAAATATCTGTAAACTCTCCTCTATGTAGTATACACCCAGCCTATCATTAGCAAGGCTAGCCCAGATCTTCTTAGAATGCACTTCCTGCCGACGCTGGAGAAACTGAAGAAGAAGACAGTGAAGGTAGTGGCTGAGGAGGAGCTGCTGAGGGCTGAAAGCAGGGCAGACACTCAGGAAGCTGAACTACAGATTCTGGATGAGTTTACTGTTCTCTGCAGGGATCTGTATGCCTTCTATCCCATGCTCATTCGTTATGTGGACAACAACAGGTATTTATACCATGACCTGAGAGGGAGCTGCTAAACAATTTTGATGCTACTGCAAAACAATTCAGGCCACTACACCTGAAACATTTTAAGATGAATTGCTGCTAAAAAGTGGTGCTAAAGTTACAATCTACAGAGATAAGCTAATTGCACTTTTGTTAATAAGTTCGTTTGACTTTTGACTAGATCCAAATGGCTGAAGCAACCAGATTCAGATTCAGCAGAACTTTTCAAAATGGTGTCAGAGATTTTCATCCTTTGGTGTAAATCTCACGTAAGTTCTCTGTATGGCATCAACTAATATTTTCAAGAACTTGCAATTATTTCAAGATTTCCAGAGCTGGTTTCTGCTCTCTGCTTATAGAACTTTAAAAGGGAAGAGCAAAATTTTGTGGTGCAAAATGAAATTAACAACCTGGCGTTCCTCACTGGAGACAGCAAGACGAAGATGTCAAAAGTAAGTGTGATATAAAGTAATTGCCTGCTATAAGTAATTGGACACAAAAGCTCTGAGCTAATAATGTAGTGAAGCCAAATATCCTCAGGGGACATGTGTTCATGAAAACAAAAAGGCATTATAAGCCATTTGTTTTATGTGTAATATATTGCTTTGTGAAACCAGTCTGGAGGTCAAGACCAAGAAAGAAGAGGAAAAACGAGAAGGGGAGAGTTGTACTCCATCCAGACTTCCCTTATCGTAGCAGCTCACAAGAAGATGTTGCCCATTGGTCTGAACATGTGCACTCCTGGAGACCAGGAGCTAATTTCCCTTGCCAAGATCCGTTATAGTCTGGTGAGTGTATTTCTTGTTGTCTTAATTATGCTTTATTGGAGATCTGTAACAAACCTCTAACAATTTCTTCATTTAACAGAAAGACACAGATGATGAGGTTAAGGATTACCTGAAGAAGAACCTCCATCTTCAGGAGAAGGTCTGCAGAAGCAAATCACAATCTAACATACATGATTAGATGCTGAAATGTTGACATTGGCTTATTGGTGTTTTTTGTCCCATCACAGTCAGCAGATCCAGCAGTGCAGTGGCAGCTGAACCTCTACAGAGATATTGTGGTGAAGAATGAGGGACCTCCAGACCCAGAGCAAAACGTGGAGAGAGTTCAGGCCATCTCCGCTGCTGTCTACTACCTTGATCAGGTATAATAGGCATAAAAATGAAATTCAACTTTGCTATGAAATGTCATTCCTCATCTACCTACACTGTGTCAGCAACCTTATTTATTGGTTAACACTTCACAATAAGGTTCAATTTGTTAACCTAGATTAATTTGTTACCTAATGTATCATGAACTATCAATGAGCAATACTTTTAAAATATGTATTAATCTCGTTTAATGTTAATTTCTACATATACATTTTTAACATTTTATTTAGGGCTAAGAAAAATAATTAATTTCTGTGCTTAATATTTGCAGTTTGCAGCATACTTTTCTCCATATCCTTTGGCTAGCATTACAGTATATGATAATATGCCTTTCACCAGCTTTATTGTTTTAGGTTTACTTAAATTCAAAATTGTTATAATATTTTTTAAAAGATGCCATTAAACAAATATATTTATTATATTTGTAATATATTCTATTATTTACAATGCTGTATTTAATGTTGTTTCTACATCAGTTTGGAGATTCAATGTGAAAATATATTTATAATTACAAATTTTAATGTTTAATTTATCATGATTAATTACATAACATTATGTGATTAATTAGTTGATTTTTTTTTAATTAAACAACTCCTAGATGAATAGGTGCTGATAAACCTAGATTAATAAATGCTGTAACAAATGTTTATTGGTAATGGTACCTGATGGATGCATTAACAAATAGAGCCTAATTGTAAAGTGGAACCACTAATTTTGATAAAATCACAAATTGTGATTTATGTTAGAGTATCTTGATCTTATTTAGTTTCCTGTTTTTGTACTGCCTATTTTTGCCTTCAACCGCAAGTAGACTTATACATTTTAATTTATCACACTAGGAAATAAAACATTTATTTCAATTAAACATTACATATATTGCACTCTCAGGTTGAGCTGCCGCTGAGGAACAAGAAGATGGCGTTTCAAAAGCTGCTGTCAAAGCAAAGAAAGCGTGCCGTGGTGGCCTGTTTCCGCATGGCACCACTCTACAACTTACCAAGGTATGTCCTTGGAAGCTTTAAATTAGAATTACAACAGCGATATTCAATCACAGCATTCAGCTTTAAAATATACTGACTCAATAGGTACTTCTGAATAGCTATTCCTTCCTTCCAAATGCATCTGAATGCATTCTGTACTCCCTCTAGTGTCATCCTGTTTAAATGTGCTGCAAAGTGTTTTAATTGGTGTTTTTCCACGCTCCTTTCTTCCTCCTCCTAAAACCTGTCCCTTTCTGTTGTCTCCATAACATACTTCAGATACAAAAATAATAATTACTTCCTGAATGGCTATCGGTACGTTTGGCTGGAAAAGGTGTACCATACCTCCAGCTTTGACCGTCTGTTCTCCATGCTAACGGTAATGTGAGACTAAGAGAACTCATGATCCCAACCTCCTCCTTTTCCATTCTCCAAGCTAAGGGCTGAGCACAAGCATACAGTTAGCGCCGCCACTCTGAATGGTCACCTTCAGTTTCTGCCGGGTCTCTTCGCTTTATGTAGCATCGGGAAGTTTCAGGGTGGGTTGATGGTTCTTGACCTCAAGTGTCCTTTGTGCAACAATGATCATTTAAATGGTAGCTTTCATGGACTTCCTCATTAAGGTGACCAGTCAGATGAGGCCATGGACTGTACATCTTCCTCTCACACCACAGAATGCACCTCCTTCCATCATCTTCCTCTTAACCTCCCTCTCCCCCCCCCACTCTTCAGGCATCGCTCAATTAACCTCTTCCTCAGTGGCTATCAGAGACATTGGATAGAGACAGAGGAGTACTCCTTTGAGGAGAAGCTAGTGCAGGACCTGGCAGTAAGTACCGGGCTGGCATCAGTGCTGCCCCGTGTGCTGTGTGTGCCTGCTGGTGCCTTCTTGGCGGCCGAAAGCTCTGCGGCCAGCATCGTGCCCGCTAAGGTGCGGGAGCACGTCTCTGCCCGCCTCATGTACTCATCCTGGCCTGTGTTCAGCTCTGCTGGTTACGTGACACACTACCGACCGAGGCACAGCAGCCAAGGCATGCATGAGTTTCGGCTGAGCCTCAGTTCCCGCCATCTCACTAGAAAAGCAGTCCGTTTCAGCGCAGCCATGGTAAGAGGAGCGGACGTTCCCCGCGACGCTCTGCTTTGTTCTTTGGGTGTCGTCTTTCTTTCGTAAGTCTCGTTTGTTGTGAGAGTTGGTGGCATGTTCACCTCATGTAGAGATCATGTGTCAGCTGAAATTCAGTCTGCTGTGTAAATTAGGGTGACCATACGTGCCATTTGTCCCGGACGTGTCCTGGCCAGGATTTCTATATTGCCTAAAATATCTAGGTTTTGGCTTCGTTTGCGTGTGCAGACCGATCGGTGTATGACATCAAAGTACCATACAGACGGTTCCTTATGCTTTCAAAGTGCTCTCGAGGTACACACTCGAGAGCGACTGATAGGTCTGAGCCGCGCTGCTTTTAAGTCGAACACACCTAATATGTACGCGTATTTGCATCGCTTTGACCGTAGATCCCACCTTCTCACACACACCATGATTGGTCCATTATGTACAATGCCTGCATGTTATTGGCCAAACTACTTTTCGATCATTACCTTCAGCAAGCATGAAAACAGGAAAACAAAGCCAAAACAAATCCTGGCAAGGACGTGTCCGGGAAAAATGGCACTCATGGTCACCCTAGTGTAAATCGACCCATCTAATTTGCGCGTCTTAAATTAAAATATATTTATTTTGTATATTTATCATTATATATAACATATTTATTATTTAGCTGCAATTATTTTGAGCACTAATAAAATATTTAATTACTCTGGAATAAATTCTTACTATTGTTATCATTATTATTATTATTAATGCTAAACATTGATAATTGGGCACTCATTTTTAAATTTTGTGAAGACACCCTTTTAGTCATTTTTAATATTTGTTTAATAATGGAAACCGTGAATTTACAACAGTATATAACACTTAACACGCCCTGCAAAGCCATTTCCATTGCCATGTGAATTTGCATGTTTATCCTGAGCTGGTCATTGGTCCCTGTCTAATTCTGGAGCATCCGACCAGTCTCCAATGACCATGCTCAGGCCACTATATCATCCCAACAAGTGTTTCTCAACTAAGGCCCAGTGGATGTCCAGCATCCAACAAATTTAACCCAGTTGTGCAGCACATCTGATCCAAATAAAGTCATGTAGCACAGTATCAGTAGTTTCTTTTTAAGTTTTAAGATTGGATTTAAAGTGGCTTCACAGGGCCTGAACAGAGAGACATTGATCTTGATTACATTTGTGTCTTTGTGCATAACTGCATGTGTAATTTAAATACAGAGCCTCTTGCTGCAAGATCAGGAAGCAAACTATTGGAGTCATAATGCTGAAAATAACTGGAATGAAACTAAATTGCATAAAGTGTCAAATGTGTTTATTTCCTGTTTATTTTCATAGCAGGTGGATCAGCTTTTAGTGTTTTAATTAGTTTGTTTTTTTTTGGTGTAAGGGATGTAATGGTTTGATTGTAATACTGTGGAAGTTATTTGTTTCGGGCTGTGCATCATTGAGAATTGAGAATTTAGCTCCTAAATTTGAACTGAAGTTGAACAGGAAGCGGAACTGTAATTGTAATTTGAATTTAAGGAAGTAGAATTAAATTGAATTAATTAAAAGGAATTCATAGTAGTTTTAATACATTTCATTGTTTCAGTATGAATTACCCATAAACGAGTTATCATACAGGCAATGTATGAAATATTTCCAGAAACATTAGATAATGATTATTTTTAATGTATGCTTTATTTTCCAGACTGCTGTAATTTATCTCTTCAAACAGTTTACAAGACTTACAAGTGATCTGCTATTAATATTTTTTGTTGTTGTGTTGGCGACTATTGAATTTCTTTGTATTGCAATTCAGTAATTTCCTTTACTTTTAATTCCAATTCATCATCCTATAGGACATGGCCAACTGAATAAAAATGTACACTTAATTGAAAGGGAGACAATTCTTAAATTCTGAATTTAGCCCAGCCGTGGTAATAGTAAGGTAGATGAGCATGGTTTGAGTGAAAGGGTGATTGCAGTGTCAGAATATGATTTATAAACAGATTTAAATAAAAGCAGTCATAGAAACCAAGGTCTATAAAATTAGACTTCTGATTATAGCAACAAAAAAAATGTGGGGGACAAACAGAGTTAAAGAGAAGAAGAAAGCTGGTGATCAACAGATTATGGGTAATGCTATCTTTATAACTTCAGTGGCTCTTCCTGCAGAAAACTCCCATGATTGTGGTAGAGGAAGAAGAGGAAGAAGAAGCTGAAGTTCAGCCAGACCCTCTTCATCAGCTCATCCTTCACTTCAGTCACAATGCTCTGACAGAGAGAAGGTGTCATTTTCATATATAAGTACATAGAAGCACTTATATATACTTATTCAAAAACAGATAAACAACTGCCTTTTTTTGTAGTTTCCAAGAAGAAGATCCTCTCTACATTGCATATGCTGACATGATGGCAAAGGTCAGTGTTGTATTTAATCAAATTAATCCTTCCAATTTATATTGTGAATGTTTTAGAGTTTCCACTAAATCATTATTTTAATTTACAGAGCTGTGCCGAGAATGAGGAAGAAGAAGAAGAAGAGGAGGGAAAAGAAAAAACGTTTGAGGTATTAAATTCCTGTATTGTAATTGAAGTAACAAAAAATAATAAAATAATCTTAATTTTAAAAATGCATATGACGATTCATGGTCTGTAAGCAGTGTAAATTTCAATGCTTTTGTCATCTCTCTCACAGGAAAAAGAAATGGAGAAGCAGAAGATTCTGTACCAGCAGGCCAGACTTCACGCCCGTGGAGCTGCTGAGATGGTGCTGCAGATGATCAGTGCCAGTAAAGGTACACGTCTCTATTTCTGCCCTTTTGCTCTCTCTAAAGTCTTCATGTATTGGATTTCCTAAAGCAGCATTTGTTTGATTGCAGGCCGACTTGGTCCTATGGTGACTGGCACCCTTAAACTGGGCATTTCTATCCTAAATGGAGGCAACGTTCTTGTCCAGCAGGTAAAGAACTTGACTGGGCAGATGGTAGTTTTGTCTCACAGAGGATACTGAGCTCAGAAATTGTGTTAATGCTTTATAATTCTTTAGAAAATGCTGGATTATTTGAAGGAAAAACGAGATGCGGGCTTCTTTAAAAGTTTATCTGGACTAATGATGTCTTGCAGGTGGGTGTGAACATAGTTTTGCGCTTATTATCCATTTTGCCCTACAGTGATTATTCATTTTGACTCTGTATCTTTGGCAGTGTGCTGGATTTAAATGCATTTGAAAGGCAAAATAAGGCAGAGAGTCTTGGAATGGTGACTGAAGAGGGGTCATGTAAGCCAATAAGCTTTATTCTTCTCTATCTGCACTTTTTGATGAGTACTGTGATTAATTAGTTGATGTATTTGATAACAACATCTGCATTATATCTCTCCTGCCATTATCCTACAAAGACCACAAGTTTTGTGTTTGTATACGGTTTATGCAGAGTATATTAGCTTGTTTTTAGTACTGTACAGCATTGGCAGTAGTATCAGTTTTGGTCCTTCCTTTGGCTTGCTGGCAATTGCTGCACCCTGATAACTTTGCGAAGTGCACTGTTAATAATGTGTGTACATGGATTCACTGCAACAGTAGAAGTTGCAGTATTCTCCTCATGCAGTGTCAAATGTCTATGGGATGCCATTAACTATAAATGTTTTATTGTCCAGTAATTAAAGGGCTTCATCTTCATAGGTGAAATGAAGGACCACAGTGGTGTGATTATGCTATGCACAACAACTTTAGACAAAGCAATACAATAATTAGGACACCCATAACAATGTAAAATATCTAAAGATGAATATATGTTGCTGAAGGTATATCTGACAGGGCTGAGGTAAATGTTTTAGGGTTTTTTCTTCATTGTTTGGTTTACTTGATTTACCCCCAAATAATAATAAATAATAATTTTGCTAAATGAATTTCTGACAGTGCTGAGGTGAATGTGAGCTTTTTTCCAATCTTTTGATTTGCCCGATTAACCCCAAAAAGAAAAGAAAAAATTGGATTGGGACATAATTGTTTTTGATAAGTACTGTAATCTGTCCAGATGTTTTATTTATATTTTTTTTGCACTGTTCATTATTTTGATTATTCTCTGTAGATTATAATTACTGTAACACAGTAATGAGAATCATCCCATCCAATGTTTTATTACAATTAAAGTAGACAGTATTTTTAGCCTTACTTTAATGAGAAGGTATTTTATACAACTTTATATAAATTCTATTTTTTACTCTTTTGATTTTGGGGTGAAATACAACCCAGATGTATACAACCCAGATATATTCTTGAAAGGCTTGGTGAGTTTTACCTACATTAATAACTTTTATTAGCCATATTGCTGAATTTGATGGGATCAGATATCAAATGAAAGGCAACAGAAATCAAGTATGATACAGAATATGACTAAAACCACTGCACTGGAAATAATACTAACACCTTCTTTAACTACTGATTTTGCAGGATGACCCTATACTCACACACAACTAAACAAATAAAGCCTTGTCCAATCCCAGTGAATAATATGATGTATATGTGTTACACAGTATGTGGTCCTGCTTTAATTTCATTGTTATGGATTTGCATATCTAAATAAAAACCCGAGGTCTTACATTCCATGAAACACATCTGATCTCTGTCTGTCAACATCTGTAACTGCATGTCCATCCTCTCACTAAAGTTCAATGACTCTTCTTATTTCTTTCTGAAGTTCAGTCTTTCACCATTTGCTTATGTCTGCTCTCTTTGTTTGTTTTCCATCATTTTATACTGGATTGCAGTCAACGTGAAAGAGCGGGGTAAATATAGTTTAGCTACTCATTTCGCAATGATGTACCCTGGCATGTTCTACCCCACCATTTCTCTGAATTTTCCCTCTCCCCTGCTACTGGTGATATAAATGCACTACTCTTCAGGGCTTGCTTTTAAAGACTAATGCATGTTGGCACAGAATTAAGACAGAACTAAGACTAAAGCCAGGCTCATTTACCTAGCCTAACTTTACTAAACTAGTTCACTAAATGGGAACATTTTGACTTCAATGTGAACATTACAAATCATCTGTACTCATACAGTGTTGAAAAAAATTAAAACATGTTCAAAGAGGTGTACACTCAGCTAAAGATTATACCCCAGCTACAAAATGAGCAAAGAGCTTTGCCATGCTGTGAATCTGGGGCTATTTCACAAAGCTGGTTTCTCAAATGACTAACTTTCACAAGTATGACTTTGTGTACAATACGATACAGCAGGATCTCCTCTTTATGTGTTCAGTATTAAATCATTAAAATCATGTCAAGTATTTCCAGCATATACTGTACACCGTTCTTGTGAAAGTTACCTCGCTAACCCAGCTTCTTGAAATTTCTGTCATTTCTGTGTATTAATCGACCAGCTTTTCTTTTTTCCAGTCAGTTCTTGGGATGCAGTTGCGAGCCTGCAATCTAAAGCTCTTCATCCTAAGTGAAGCAAGCTCTCAAAAAAAATGTGCTAGTCACCTGCTTGCTTGAGACTGATTTAAATTTGTCATCTAGTTTGGCTTTAAAAATATGGTCCAGAAATAATGGCAATTCTCTGTTTTGTTTTAAGGTTCAAAAGTACTACAAAATGATGACTTTACAAAGGATCTATTCAGGTTTTTGCAACTTCTATGTGAGGGGCACAATAATGGTAAGAGTAAAAAAACTGCCTATTTAACTATGCTTCACTGCCTATTCTTTACTATTTACTGTTTACATTTTAAATTCCCTCAACAGATTTCCAAAACTTCTTGCGGACCCAGACTGGAAACACTACTACTGTCAACATCATCATTAGCACTGTGGACTACCTACTACGTCTACAGGTAACACAAACTAAATACATATGTAGATGTGTTATATAGCTTTGAATTCTCATGAATCTACTCAACTTCAATCCTCTGTAATGGTCGTACTTGTTTTCACCACCAGGAATCTATAAGTGATTTCTACTGGTATTACTCTGGGAAAGATGTCATGGATGAGGCTGGGCAAATTAACTTCTCCAAAGTTTTGGCAGTAGCCAAACAAATCTTTAACTCACTCACTGAGTACATTCAGGTAATGCATATACTCTACACTAGTACACTATATTAGAGTTCAGTGGATGTCTTTGCATCATAATACTGTATTTTCTATTTTTAGGGCCCTTGTATTGGGAATCAGCAAAGTTTGGCACACAGCAGGTTGTGGGATGCAGTGGTCGGGTTCCTGCATGTTTTCGCAAACATGCAAATGAAACTGTCACAGGTAACCAGTCAGGGCACTGTTAATGTGTAGCAATTACTAAATATGATGCCTCTCAACATTAAATGTAATTTGTTTCAGGATTCTAGTCAAATCGAGTTATTGAAAGAGCTGATGGATTTGCAGAAAGATATGGTGGTCATGATGTTATCTCTTCTGGAGGGTGAGTTTTTTTCCCCATTTCAAACACCATAATGGAACTAGTAAGAGACTAGTAATGGTTAATGCATAAACTGCATGTTACAGGTAATGTGGTGAATGGAACTATCGGTAAGCAGATGGTTGACACATTAGTTGAGTCCTCCAGCAATGTGGAAATGATCCTCAAGTTCTTCGACATGTTCCTCAAACTGAAGGACCTCACTACATCTGATAACTTCAAGGAGTACGACCCAGACTGCAAAGGCGTTATATCCAAGAAGGAGTTCCATAAGTCTATGGATAGCCAAAAGCAATACACACAGTCTGAGATTGAGTTTCTTCTCTCCTGTGTGGAGGCAGATGAAAATGACATGTTCAAATACAAGGAGTTTGTGGAACGCTTCCATGAACCAGCCAAGGACATCGGCTTCAACGTGGCTGTGCTTCTTACTAATCTATCAGAACATATGCCTCACGACTCACACCTGTCCACATTCTTAGACCCTGCTGAAAGCGTTCTTAGTTATTTTGAGCCTTACCTGGGTCGTATTGAGATCATGGGGGGTGGCAAGAGGATTGAGAGGGTTTACTTTGAGATCAGCGAGTCTAGCAGAACCCAATGGGAAAAACCTCAGGTCAAAGAGTCCAAACGGCAGTTCATCTTTGATGTGGTCAACGAAGGTGGTGAGAGTGAGAAGATGGAGTTATTTGTGAACTTCTGTGAGGACACCATCTTTGAGATGCAATTGGCCTCTCAGATCTCCGAGTCAGACGCCGCAAAACCACCTGAGGAGGATGAAGAGGAGGAGTTGCACAGTCTGTTTGAAGGATTGTCTGAGGAAGAAGATGCATCTCTTGAGTCCGCCTCGGCCTTCACAGCAGCCTGCTCCTCTGTGAAGAAGAGCATGTCTGATTTCCGTAAAATGCTGACATTTAAGAGTATGAAAAAACAGTTTAAGAAATTCAGGAAATTGACCATCAGGGAAATGATCACAGGGTTCTTCTCCTTCTTCTGGATGCTCTTCACCGGGTTCTTCAAAGGCATTTTCGGCATCATCTTCGGGTTCTTCCATATTATTTGGTCCTCCATGTTTGGAGGGGGTCTTGTGGAGGGTGCTAAAAACATGAAAGTGACAGATATCTTGGGTAACATGCCTGATCCAACACAGTTTGGGATCCATGGTGATGTAATGGAAGCAGAAAAAACCGAGAGCAGTGAGTTGGTGGTGTCGGCAGATATGGTGCAGATGACCGGTGCTGGTGCTGAAAAGCTGGAGGCGGATACGGTCATGGATCTACTTAATCCAGCCGTGAAGAAGGAGGGAAAGCATGGGGCAGAAACTGGTCTGGGTGATGTCTGTGAAGTCCTGACAGAGTCTAGCGCCCCTGTTGAGAAAAAGAAGAGCCAGGTATCTACAGACCTTAGTCTGTGTAAACGCTGTATTGAATTAAATGTGAATGAAAATGAGGCTGCGAGGCATAGACTTTCAGGTTTTACAATGGCATTTAAGGCCCTAGATCACATGTAATTTTCACAACCAATACAATTATTTTATGGAGTATTTGTGAAAGTTCGTGAAAGTGAACTGAAAGTTTTTTTTGGAAGGATGTTTCAACAGCTGAACAGGCATGTTTTTAAAGAACAGTACAATTCATTGAACACCCTGTACATCTATTCTTTACAGCCTTGTTTTCATCTCTCTCAAAACATAAATATAATGCTTCCTTCACTAAGGTCTGTTATTCTAGTATTTGAATCAAACATGTGATACACAGCAGTGTTTCTTGTAATTTGTAAATTTGACAGAGAATATTGTTTTTTATTGCACAGAAAGTAGCAGCAGAGAAGCCAGAATCCGAGCCAGAGAAAGCTGAGTAAGTCGACTAATTAGATGTTGTCTGATCATTTCCTTATCAAAATGTTCTGACACGGCAATGTTTTTTAGCACTGAGAATCAGGAGAAAGAAGACAAGGCTAAAGAGGAAACGCCTGAGGAACCAGCAGCAGCAAAACCAGCTCCAAAAACCAAACGTGGCTCAGCAAAGGAAAAAGCTCCAGCATTCATGGCCAGCTTCTTTGCAGGACTTGAAGTCTACAAAGCCAAAATGCTGGTAAGAAAAGCTTGTCACATTTTTAGTTAAACTTTGTCCTGCAGGGAATTTTGTTTAAGTGGCAAAGATGAAACATTAACATTTAGCTCTTCTCTGTAGAACTGCCTGGCTCGCAATTTCTACAACCTTCGTCTTCTGGCCTTGTTTGTGGTCTTTGCCATCAACTTCATCCTGCTCTTCTACAAGGTGTTTTGCAGATAACGTTTCTATTAACATTAAATGTGCTCATGAATGTGAAGTCGACATTGAATTAATAAATAATCACCTATTTGGTCTATTATATAGTTGTTCTCTAACACTTTTTAATATTGCTGCTCTCTAAAGGTGACTGGAGAATTTGATGATGAGGAAGAGGAGGAGGGATCCTGGGGTGGTGAAGAGGAGGAAGGTGATGAAGATGATGAAGGAATGGAGTACTTCATTCTTCAGGAGAGCTCTGGCTACATGGCACCCACATTGACGTCCATGGCTATACTGCACACGATCATCTCCTTACTCTGTGTCGTTGGATATTACTGCCTTAAGGTTTATCCCGATTCCTCTCGTTTGGTTACATTCATCAGGGTTAAGAATATGTCAAAGCCAGATGCTGCACAAAAGTGTCGATGTAATCTTGTTTTCTCCTTGCTGTAGGTTCCTTTAGTCGTGTTCAAGCGGGAGAAGGAGATCGCCAGGAAGCTTGAGTTTGATGGTTTGTATATTACCGAGCAGCCGTCTGATGATGACATCAAAGGACAGTGGGATCGTTTGGTCATTGCAACTCCGTAAGAAACACTTTAGACATTCTCTTTTGTTCAGTGGCTTTCATTGCATTTACATTAGAGTTTGGATATTATTATACTTACTTATAACAGTCATCAGTACTATAGCACTACTGTTCAAAAGTTTAGATTTTTTTACCTTTTTTGGCCTTTTTATGCCTTTATTATATAGGACAGTACAAATCAGACAGGAAAGCATGGGGCAGACAGAGAGAAACAGGATCAGCAAAGGACCTTGAGTCGGGAATCAAACTGGGGTCGTCAGAAACATTTCTTATTATTATCAATGTTGAAAACAGCTGTGCTGCTTAATATTTTTGTGGAAACCATGATACATTTTTTTTATTTTAGAATTCTTTAATGAATAGAAAGTTCAAAAGAACAGAAATCTTCTGTAACATTATAAATATAACGTCACTATTTTTTCAATTTAATGTGTCCTTTCTAAAAAAAAACAACAACTTGCTGACCCCAAACCTTTACAAATAATAGTGTATGTACATAGACATTAATTATTTTACAAAGTTGATATGCTGTACTATAATTTACAATAAATATGCATATCAAAGTTTTTCATAGCTACAAAATGGTCAATGGTCAAATTATCAACAGAAATATTTCACTTTTCAATCAAACACACTTCAAAACTATTTTAAACAGTATTTTTTAAATTCTTTTAAAAGTATCATTCATGTTACTTTTATGATTTCATATTAATTGAGAAACTACAATGAGTATTAGGAAATGTATAAATTGTATTTGTCACACTAATAATAATACATTTTATTTATATAGCACCTTTCCAGGGCTCAAGGACGCTTTACAATGCACATGCAACAAGGAACTGGAAGGGTAGATGATGACAAACAATAGTTAGCAGAAACAATAAAAGAACATTAGACAAGGCAGCATACAGCAAAATAGAATCAAGCACAATGAAATACAAAACAACTTATGGATGATAACATTCAGAAGATAAGTGAGTTTTTAGTAACGATTTCAATTCAGAAGTAGATCATTCACTACCTTTACAAGTGCAGTTTCAGTACTATGGAGTGGGCGAAAACCAGATTGAAAGCGATCAAAGAGATTATTTTCGATTAGAAAAGACTGAAGCTGGGAGGCGATCCTTTCCAGTAATTTAGCAATGAATGGTAAATTTGAAATAGGACGGTAGTTAGCACTGATGGATCAAGGTTAGGTTTCTTGAGAACAGGGGTAACTGCAGCGGTTTTGAGTGGCAGAGGGAATGAAGCAGAGGTAAGAGAAGCATTGATGAAGTGAGAGAAAGGTGCAGAAATGAAAGAATGGCAAAGTTTCAGAAGAGAAGTGGGAGCAGGGTCAAGTCCACAGGATAAAGAGTTGGATTTCAAGATTAACTCAGAGACAGAAGACGGAGTAGACAGAGAAAAACAAGACGGGCTGACCAGATACCAGATAGATTTGGCAGATAGCTAAGCTTTGTAGCATCATTAGAGAAGCACTGGTGGATGCATCGGTCTTTTCTATCAAGTAATTCAGGAAGGAACAGCAAAACTCATATGAAGCTAGAGTATCCTGGGGTGGAGGTTTGGTAAGCTTATTTATTGTGTTAAATAATGCTTTTGGCCTGTTGCTTGATTTATTAATTGTAGCAGAGACAAAACTAGAACTACTGGACCATTTAAAAAGAAACAGTGAAGGCAAACATGATTCAAAATGGAAATACTGAAAGTTAATTGTGACCAGTTACAGGACCCAATATACACTTTCCTTTCAATTGATTTCAATATCAATTCTATTTCAGTATCAGTTTTAGTTGTAACTACCCACATACTGTTCATTAGTATATCATATCCTTTGTAAATCATTTAAATCAATGCATCAGTCCTTCAGAGCATCCTTTGAGTACTTCCTTACCTGTCTTTCAGGTCCTTCCCTAACAATTACTGGGACAAATTTGTTAAGAGGAAGGTAAGCAAAATCACACAAATACTTGATGGCGCTTGTATTCATTGGACTGTCTGCATATTCAATTTCCACTGTCCTCTGTAGGTCATAAATAAATATGGTGACATGTACGGGGCCGAGCGCATAGCTGAACTCCTGGGTCTGGATAAGAGTGCTCTGGACTTTGATCCCACTGAAGAGGCCGTGGTGAAGGAGGCCTCCCTGCTGTCCTGGTGAGCTGACGGGACCTGAAAACATTTGCTTTGAAAGAGCATTGAAGCATTCAGTCATGTTTTGCTTTCAATTGCAGGTTGAGCTCAATTGATACAAAGTACCACATCTGGAAAATGGGTGTGGTGCTGACGGACAACGTGAGTACGGCTCAGATTTGAAAACATTAAGAGAAATATCCTGTATCAGGACAATAACATGTTGTCTTTCATCTCTAGTCTTACCTCTACCTGATCTGGTACACCACCATGTCTATTCTGGGACATTACAATAACTTCTTCTTTGCCGCTCATTTGCTGGACATTGCCATGGGCGTCAAGACCTTGAGGACCATCCTCTCTTCTGTGACTCACAATGGCAAACAGGTAAGTCTCATCCAGCAGGGGGTGAGTGTAGTACAGCTTTACATCAAGATACGTCTGATCTGATGAAAATACCTTCTTCATCTGAACAGCTGGTGTTGACCGTGGGGCTTCTGGCGGTCGTGGTCTACCTGTACACCGTGGTGGCTTTTAACTTCTTCCGCAAGTTCTACAACAAGAGCGAGGATGAGGACTCACCTGACATGAAGTGTAATGATATGATGACTGTGAGTTTAGCTTTCGTTTTGAAAGGATCCTTGAAGGACATTTAGTATGTTGTTTTTCATCTGGCTGTTCTGGAAGTCATCTTTGACTTATACTGATTATTGGCGTGGATGCATAATTGCAAAACGCAACATTTTTCATTTATTAATGCAGAAATGCACTATTTACTGTCCGGAATTAATAATTTATTCGGTGAGATAATGTGTCAGGTCATATCAAATGCTTATGTGACCTAAATGCTTCCGATATTGACTGGATTGTTTTCATGTTATGAGAATATTGTATTTTTTGTCATCAAAAGTACTATTGTTTTTTTTTTAACACTTTTGAAAAGAAATGGGAAATTTAAAAAATGTTTGAGGGAAATATTAAGAGTGCCTTAAAAATCTTGATTTTTAAATTTTTACTTTTATATTTCATTATTTAATATACATATGTATTATGTTCAAACGTTTGAGGTCAGTAAGAATTTGTTTGAAAGAAATTAATAATTTTATTCAGCAAGGGTGCATTAAATTGATGAAAAGTGACAGTAAAGACATTTATATTTCTAAATAAAATGTATCAGTTTCTACAAAAGTATTAAGCAGCACAAATGGTTTCAAAATTGATAATAAAAAGTGTTATTTGATTGCCAAATCATCATATCAGAATGATTTCTGAAGGATCACGTGACACTGAAGACTGGAGTAATGACTGCTGAAAATTCAGCTTTGCCATCACAGGATTACACTACATTTAAAATAGATTACAGTTAATTATCAATATCTTTTTACTGTATTTTTGATGGAAAAAATGCAGCCTTGGTGAAAAAGCATCTTTACAAACCTCAAACGTTTGAACAGTATTGTGTGTATAATGTCCAAACTGCTTTGCTAGGTCATTAAAAGCTAAAACCAATCCCATGACTCCTCAGTGCTACCTGTTCCACATGTACGTGGGTGTGAGAGCTGGCGGTGGCATCGGTGATGAAATCGTGGACCCGGCCGGCGACCCGTACGAGCTCTACCGCATTCTGTTTGACATCACCTTCTTCTTCTTCGTCATCGTCATTCTGCTGGCCATCATTCAGGGTACTGCTTACATGCCTGATCAAACTCTTTATAAGCCACACTGATCTTAAATAACAACACAACTACCCAACCGAACATAATCTCACAGTCAATACTGTGTACATTCAGAACACCAACATAATGGCGAATGCTTTCATTTTGAAACCAGGTTTGATCATTGATGCCTTCGGTGAGCTGAGAGACCAGCAGGAGCAGGTGAAAGAGGACATGGAGGTGAGCGCTTTCACGTGTCCTCCTTGTAAGGTCTAAAAAGAGCACAGTCTGTTATTATGTGAACTTTTTTATCTTTGGTGTAGACAAAATGCTTCATCTGTGGAATCGGGAATGATTATTTTGACACAACCCCGCATGGCTTTGAGACCCATACCTTACAAGAGCACAATCTGGCCAACTATTTGTGAGTAAACACTGTATATGACATACTGTAACATAAACATCCGATATGCAAAGTAAGACAAACTTTGCATTGTTATAATGCTTGCTTTATCGACTAAACACATCTGAATATTCAAATATTCCTTTCTAACAGATTCTTCCTGATGTATCTTATCAACAAAGATGAGACTGAATACACTGGTCAGGTAATCTACTAATCCAATTAAAACTACTGCCTTATTTAATCAATATACACTACCTTTCAAAATTTTGGGGTCGGTAAGATTTTTAAAAATATTTTTGAAAGAATTCTCTTAAGCTCACCAAGGCTACATTTATTTGAGCAAAGATACAGTAAAACAGTAATATTGTGAAATATAAATACCACTCAAAATAACGGTTTTCTATTTATATAGATTTTAAAATGTAATTTACAGTTTTGCTCATATCTTTAGATATGCAGAATATGCAAAGTGTTAATAACAAAATAAGGAATCATGAAAATGGCATGTTATTTCTTATTTAATAAGCTTTTTCATATAACAGATGTTTACATATTCTCCACAACACAAAATAACTGAAATTATAAAAATGGCTCAAAAGTTTACATACCCTTGAATCTTAATACTGTTTCATTACCTGGATGGTCCACAACTTATTCAGTTAATGGTGAGCTTATTCCCGACAGCACTAAATAAATGGACCAATTTTCATGGTCCATCTTTTTTTGTTAAAATTATTAGTATTTTTTCACATTCTGCAAGGGGTATGTAAACTTATGAGTCAACTGTATTTCTATGGTAAAACAATGTTCAGCAGCCATTACTCCAGAAGTCATTGTGATTTGGTGCTCTAGAAACATTTCCTAATATTAATGTAGAAAACATTCCTTGATATTTCTGTGGAAAGATTTTTTTCTTAAGATTGATAAATAGAGTTCAAAAGAACAGCATTTATTTAAAATATATTTTTTTTGGCCAAATTAAAAATGTCTTTACTGTCATGTTCAATCAATTTAATGCATCCTTGCTAAATTAAAATATTAATTTCTTCTTTAGAAAAATGTGACCTTACTTGTGAATTGTAGTGTAAACTATTATTGTATGTTATTATATTTAATAAATGACATCTTCCAATTATCCTTCTATTCCAGGAGTCGTATGTTTGGAAGATGTATCAGGAGAGATGCTGGGATTTCTTCCCTGCAGGAGACTGTTTCCGGAAGCAATATGAGGACCAGCTGGGCTAGAGGACATGTTGTCCTCGGTCCTAATATGAGAGAACCTATATGAGCTCCTAATATCCACATGGATTTTAGGACCTTGTACAGGTTGGACACAACATCCTAAACTAGCTCTCATCATATGCTGCTCACTAATTCATCCAATCAAAACAACCTCAATCGTTTCTACACCAGAAATGACAGCGACATACTGAGAACTCATTGTGATCGAGCCAAAAATGTGAACTTAAATGCAACATTGAGAAAAAAAACACCTTTACATGTAGCACACATTGCCAAATTAAGACACAAAGCCATGTTTGATTAAAAAACATGGGAAAATGCCTCATTTGCTTAACTCACAAATGCACACACACTTGTGAGATATGTTAACATATGTATGTTTTTGATGTTGAATGAACGTCTACACAAATATGCACAAGAATACCTTCTTAGTATTCAATGAGTGCCAAACAATTTCTGCCTGTTTGATTTAAAAAAACAAACAAAAAAAAAAACTATGAAGAATGTGCAATGCCTTTAAGGACGGTAATGAGAAATATTACGATCATCTGCTTCAGTCCACTAGCTGTTTCTCATACAGAAAAGTGCCTTATGACAACAGACTATGCAAACATTTTGTTCCTGCTCGTATGTTTTACTATTTGCAGTTTAGTTTAGACTATCACTGACTGTCTCATCTGGGTTAGTAGTTTTGTAGCTTTAGTTGACGTTTGTTCATGAGTAAAGATTACACTGCTTTTTTAATGTTTGGTTAAGGTTAAATAACTGAAAACGTGTCTGCCTGATCATTTATGAAGTATGATTGCAAAACAATGGGAATCTACATTCAAGGACAAAAACAATTACATTTATTGAACAGAAGTCAATACACTAAACTGCTATCGTATGGCCATTTGTATGTATGCAGTAGCTTTGGTGATCTGCATTTGTTTTGAGCAGGGGGAATGAAAATAAAGTAGCTAATGCAATAAATCCAAGCTGGTCAAGTGATGAGTGAGAATATGATGGGTCTGAAAACTGTTACACAGCATTGCATCACTTTTATGAGTAATACATTGATGAAGCATTTTATATTCCACATGACTGAATTAGTCTTGGCTATTAGAAGACTTAATGAAGTGTCGCGGTATGATGTTCACGTCCACACAGAAGTAACGCTATGTCAGCATTAGCAAAGCTGCATGTGCTGATTTACTCCACAGCAGTGTCAGTCAGCTTCTCTGGGATCACGAGATCATGCTGTCCAGCCAGTCCTCCAGATCCTCCTCTGTCACTTCCTGACTCGGAGGTTTAGCTTCACTTTCCACTTCTGGCTTCGTCTCTTTCATATCAACCATTTGAGCTTTTCTCTCTTCTTCTTCTGAACCTGTTGAGGTGATACAATCACATTTTTACATCAGAAACTACTTTGAAACGTCACTTGCAAAAGCTATAAGATTGATGTAGCTAACTTTTTAAACTAGTTAGCTTCGCTACAAAAAGTACCTGATACTGTGATTTTTTTTCAGTCGTCTTTGGTGAATAGAAAGCTTAGCATTTATTAGATTTTTTTTTAACAATGTAAAAGTCATTAGTTTTGATTAAGATAATGTGTCATTGTGTAATAAAAGTATTAATGTCTTAAAAAAAAAAAAAAAAAAAAAAAAAAAACTTACTGACCACAAACTTCTGAATGGTAGTGTAATTATTTACCGTATAACAGTAACAAAAAGCAGCATTCGACTACATACTAAAAAAGCAGCAGTGATTAAAATGATTCAGTTATTCAGATTGATCAGTGATTTGATTATTTACATCAACTGTCTCGCTTAAATGAGTCTGATTTCCAAACACTACTTATGTAGCTTATTATTGGAAGTTACGACTAATACTAATTTTAGTTAGTTAAACTACACCCTGACACTGTTTAACAAAAAAAAAAAAAGAAAATTATACCGACCTTGTGTTGGGCTGTTTAGCACATCGTCTGTTGTAGCGTGGGATTCGACTGAAGTCATTTCTGTGACTGGTTTCTGCAAGTTGAGGAGAAGGTCGAGCTCCTGGTCAGCATCATCTGTGGCAGGAGGGACGTCTGTGGAGACACTGAGAGACGCTGTGGTACCTGGTACAGGCCTTACACTGCAGGAAACACCCAGGCCTGACTCTCGGCCTGCCTGAGGAGCTTTCAATCCCGCTGTTAGAGTCGAGTCGGTTCTGTGAGGCGCTGTCACGGACGGAAGTTCAACAGGAGTCGTCACCTGAAACATTAAAGCGCTAGCACATTCTTCACTGGTACTAGTAAGTATTTCATAGTATTCCAACAAGAAAATCAACTGATCTACCTGCACAAGCTCAGCCTCCAGGTTCAGTCGTGTGTGCAGTGGAAGCTCTTGAAGTGACCGAGTTAAAGCTGGCAGGTCAATAAACAGAGCTGGAATCTGAAGAAATCACAATCAACCATGAGAACATGCTTCCTCAAACAACAGGATTTCAATGATTGCAGTGCAAAACATGCAAGTGAATCATAATACTTAATAACTTGTGGAATGACTGATCATGCACCTGATTCTTTGCTAGCGAGTCCATCTCCCAGTCCTTCTCATCAGAGAACCTGAACTGTGTAAACGAGTCCCCTGAAACAGATAAACATTTGTATAAAAAATATATACATTTACATATCACTTAGAGTTAAATCAAAGTACATACGGTGAGTCACCAGGTAATGTATTAGTTTTAGTCAAAATTAATGTTTATTATAAATATTTGACAGTTTATTATTTTTATTAATTTTAATTCATTTTTTATTCATTTTATTAATATTAATAAATATGAAAAATTACATAACGAATGATAAATAACATTTGGTTTAATTACATTTTAAAATCAAAATTATAAAATTTTTATATCACATTATGTACTCTGTTGATTATCCAGCTTTAAAAATGTAATTGGAAATAAATACTATTTATATAAATACTAATGCTATTTTTGTATTATTCATATACTATTACAGTATTTATTTTAAATTAGCTTTTATGTTTATGTTAAATTTTCATTTTAATTTAAGTTTTCTTAATTATGTACCTTTGGTACCTTTTTTTAAATACTTCTTTTAATTTCAGTTTTAGCATTAGCAATTTTAGTACTTGAACTTTATTTTAATTTAAAAAAAATATTTTTTGGGTAAGGTTTCAAATTTCGTTTCGGTTGTTTATTTAATTTGTTTTTCCATTTTATTTAAGTATTTTTAATTAACAAACATTTGTAATAGTTTTCATTAACAATAACCACTGTACTACACCCTGTATAGCTGTGACAAGCATAAATCATATCTATGACTTGGTTTTCAACCCTCTTAGTTCAATCCTTAACCAAGAAAAACAACCCTCACATCTCCATATTGTAAACACTCAGTTCTCTGCGCACCTTCCCAGAGAAAGCTCAACGCGTGTCATCTTTTGAAGTCATTTTCACCTTGACACAAGCAGCGTGAATTCTGAGGCGGCAGCAAGTTGGGACAGCTGAAGAAAGAAGCCGTGGGTCTGTCACACACAGCTGTCCCAGCCAGAATACTCAGCACCTCCCGCCTCAGAAACGCTCTTTCACTCCAGACACACTTGCCAACTGCAGCTGGCCAAACCGACACGGATGATACAGAGCAGGGTCTCAAGGTCAAGAGGAGCCATCCTTCTTCAAAAGAGCACTTCAGAAGCATTCTGCCACTTCATCTAATGTGTTAAAAAGATGAACAGCTGCAACTAAAACCAACAACATGCTACTATTAAAGTTTTTGTCTATGTAGCATCCCACTGACTCAGAAGCGACGTCACAGGAAACAAGATTCCTGCTAAAGCTGAGCAGGCTGCCAAGTACGCAGTGCTTGATGTCATGAGTGTAGAAACGCTGTTATAAGTGGGCTGTGGAGCTGTGGACAGGAGATGCCATCCAGGCAATTTCATCATGTTTCCTTCACTGGCAGTGACAGCGCCATGGAAACTGCTGCCATAACAATAAGCAAAGGTCCTGTCAGCATGTGCAACGAGGGCAGCGTAGCTTTAGCGGAGCAAGTAGTGCAGCCTGTGAATATAACCATGTGACATACTGCTGTGCTGCGTTACTTATGACACAAGTGCAAGTATAAATTAAGAACTTATCACATGGACACTGTTTAGTAGGGTTTCAAAAATATAGAGCGTGTTCACCAATTGCCAATGGTTATTTTTATGTTATGTCTAATAAAAAATATAATTGAGTATTATTACAGATTAAGGAATGCTGATATTAAGTACTTACAGTATAACTGCATGCATATTTCTTTATACAAAATTTGAATAAAATGAACGCTACTGTGCATAATGGTCAAATATTTTCTCTCAGTTTAACAAGCAGAGACTATAATTAATTAAAAGCAATTTATTCAATTATTTACACACCTCTGCAGGATCATTCCGGGTCATATTTCACTCCAAAATCAAAAGTAAAAATAACATTTGTTGTATTAAGAAAATTTATATTTTACAGGAATGTGAATCAAAGGCTGTGAATCATTTCTAAGCATAATGAGAATTACAAACAAATGTTAAGCAATCATTTTTTCCCCAATTTTTTCATTCAAATTAAAATAAAACACGTCTAACAGTTTATATACAGTTAAATATATAAATCGATATATATATATATATATATATATATATATATATATATATATAAATATATATATAAGTTGGGACACTACAAATTGTGAATAAAAACAGAATGCAATGATGTGGAAGTTTCAAATTTCAATATTTTATTCAGAATACAACATAGATGACATATCAAATGTTTAAACTGAGAAAATGTTATCATTTTAAGGGAAAAATAAGTTGATTTTAAATTTTCGTGGCATCAACACATCTCAAAAAAGTTGGGACAAGGCCATGTTTACCACTGTGTGGCATCCCCTCTTCTTTTTATAACAGTCTGCAAACGTCTGGGGACTGAGGAGACAAGTTGCTCAAGTTTAGAATAGGAATGTTGTCCTATTCTTGTCTAATACAGGCTTCTAGTTGCTCAACTGTCTTAGGTCTTCTTTGTCGCATCTTCCTCATTATGCGATGCCCAAATGTTTTCTATGGGTGAAATATCTGGACTGCAGCTGGCCATTTCAGTACCTGGATCCTTCTTCTACGCAGCCATGATGTTGTAACTGATGCAGTATGTGGTCTGGCATTGTCATGTGGAAAATGCAAGGTCTTCCTCTGGATGGAGCATATGTTGTTCTAGAACTCGGATATACCTTTCAGCATTGACGGCGCCTTTCCAATGTGTAACTGCCCATTCCACACGCACTCATGCAACCCCATACCATCAGAGATGCAGGCTTCTGAACGGAGCGCTGATAACAACTTGGGTTGTCCTTGTCCTCTTTAGTCCGGATGACATGGCCCCAGTTTTCCAAAAAGAACTTCAAATTTTGATTCGTCTGACCACAGAACAGTTTTTCACTTTGCCACAGTCCATTTTAAATGAGCCTTGGCCCAGAGAAACGCCTGCGCTTCTGGATCATGTTTAGATATGGCTTCTTTTTTGACCTATAGAGTTTTAGCCGGCAACGGCGAATGGCACGGTGGATTGTGTTCACCGACAATGTTTTCTGGAAGTATTCCTGAGCCCATGTTGTGATTTCCATTACAGTAGCATTCTGTATGTGATGCAGTGCCATCTAAGGGCCCGAAGATCACGGCAGCCAGTATGGTTTTCCGGCCTTGACCCTTACGCACAGAGAATTGTTCCAGATTCTCTGAATCATTGGATGATATCATGGCAGCCATACATGCCCACGCCATGACACTACCACCACCATGCTTCACTGATGAGGTGGTATGCTTGGGATCATGAGCATTCCTTTCCTTATTCATACTCTTCTCTTCCATCACTCTGGTACAAGTTGATCTTGATCTCATCTGTCCATAGGATGTTGTTCCAGAACTGTGAAGGCAAGACTTCACAAAGACTTCACTTCTCTGCGTTCCAGACTTCAGGCTGTAATGACTGCAAAGAATTTGCAACCAAGTATTAAAAAAGTGAAAGTTTGATTTATGATTATTATTCTGTCCCATTACTTTTGGTCCCTTAACAAGTGGGAGCACATATGCAAACTGTTGTAATTCCTACAACCGTTCACCTGATTTGGATGTAAATACCCTCAAATTAAAGCTGACAGTCTGCAGTTAAAGCACATCTTGTTCGTTTCATTTGAAATCCATTGAGTGGTGTATAGAGCCAAAATGTTAGAATTGTGTCGATGTCCCAAAATTTATGGACCTGACAGTATGTATATAATATAAAATAATATATAATATATATAATTATATATATATTTATATATTATAATATTATATATATAAATATGTGTGTGGTGTGTGTGTGTGTGTGTGTATATATAATATATATATATATATATATATATATATATATATATTATATATATATATATATAATATATAATATATATATAATATAAATATATATATATAAGTAAATTATATAACAAAATGTTTTTCATTTAAAAAAAAAAAAAGAGTTCATAAATAATTTCACTTTTCAAACTGTAATTTATAAAATTTATTAGATGTAACAAATTATTTGTGACCCAGGACCACAAAACCTTTTAATGAAATTTTTGGCATAAAAGAAAAATCTATAATTTTGACCCATACAATGTATTGTTGGATGTTGTTACAAATAGTCTAAACCCATGTGACTTAAGACTGGTTTTGTGGCCCAGAGTCACATATTAAAAAAAGCACTGGACAGTGGCCTGGTAGTGCACAACACAAAAAAAACAAATCTCCAAAACACAATGAAATTAGCACAACACTATGGAAACAAGCCACAATTCTTCAGAAACAAGTTGCAACTAGGGATGTCAACGATTAATCGACGATCGATTAATTGTCGATAAGAGATGTAATCGATAAAAGCTATCGATAGTCGATTAAGCAGTTTCATTTTGGGGTGCGTGCGGCTCGTGCGCAAAACACGTGCAAACGGCTGTGAGTGACGGTGAAGGGGCTGATCTTACAAGAAAACAATTATTTTAATATATACAAACTTTAAAAGTACATTAAAACAGAAACAGTAAGAAAGTTTTCTTTTGTATTGAAATGTAGTAATAAGTCATGTTCAAATATAATTTCCCTAGATAATTAATTGCATATGCGGCACTTCGCTTTGACCAACGGGCTGCGCACAAGCAAATCATGACAGTCTATTCATTCATACAAATTGTTAATTTCGATCCTACGACATATTAATTTGTGGCAGCTGTCCATGTTTTTTAAATTATGTTTCCTAGAAAACCCATGATTTAACTTAAATGCGGGAACATGTAAAGTTATAGTATGAATTCTTAATTCTTTGCCACGAAAAACTTTCATGTTCCACACACGTTACCACAGTAATAGATGTGAAAACAGTGA